>PVJD01000171.1:0-15026 GCA_004026545.1 Mormoops blainvillei
CAACCATACTGGCTGAATAATAGTTAACCATTTCAAACAACAAATACTTTCTACCTATTCCTTACATTCTAAAACATAAAACATGCTTTACCCAGTTGAAGAGTTTTTTCCATAATATTTAAAAGACAATTTCTATGAAATATATTTTATATAAGTATAAAGAAAAAAATGAATGGTATAAAGCTAATATATGGATCCTGAGAAATAAAGATATCTGATAGACAGCCCTGGCTGGTTTGGCTGAGTTGGTTGTGCACTGTCCTGCAAAGCAAAAGGTCGCTGGTTCCATTCCCAGTCAGGGGCACATCCCTGGGTTGTGGGTTCAGTCCCCATGGGGGTGCCTACAAGAATCAACCCATGTTTCTCACCCTCTCTTCCCTCCCTTCCCCCCTCTAAAAATCAGTACACAAAATCTTTTTTTTTTAAAAAGACATCTGATAGACGAATACAGTACCTCTGATTCTGTCATGGCAAGCTGCTGCTCTCGCTTCTCTAAATCAATTAGGGTTTTTTGAAGTTTTCCTTCCAGAATAGTATATTCAGCCACCTAAAATATAATATAAGTTATCTTTTCCCCAGATTCAAAACACACATAATTTCGAAAATACATCTACAAGACACTATCATTCACATTCTTCCTTTTCTCCTTCAATTTCTATACAAGTTCCTACCTTTTTCTTTACTAGTGACTCTCTCTCTCGATCCCTTTTTTTCCATTCCTCTGCAAGAGCTTGCATATGAGCCAGTTCTTTCTGCTTTAGCTACAAAAGGAAGAAAAATAAAGTCAGGGGAAAACCTAAATATTTCAAGTAAACAGATCAGTTGTTTTCAGTTAAAAATTAGGTGATCACTGTCTTGGCCTGTGGGGCTCAGTTGGTTGGAGGACTGTCCTGTAAACCAAAAGGTTACGGGTTCGGTCCCTGGTCAAGGAGTATATACGAGGCAACGATCGATGTTTCCCTCATATTGACGTTTCTCTTCCTCTCCCTCCCTTCTCCTCTCTCTAAAATCAATAAGCATGTCCTCAGGTGAAGATAAAAAAAATTAAGTGATCACTGATATGTTTCTTTCAAGTGTACTATTTTATTCTTTTATTTTTAAAGAATGCCTGAGGCAAGTGTTAGTAATGCCCATATAAGTATAATTCAGGAGAGTGCATGGTAAGTTCTATTTTCTAACTCTCTTGTTTAAAGATCGATGATTCCAAGTTCCAAGAGGGTACAAGAAATGAGGACCTGAAATTTAAAGAAATCTCCATGTTCTTAACCTCTGAACTCTAGCCTTCAGTCCTAATTTTGCCTAAGACAAAGTTTAGGGGAAAGCTTCCGAATGGCTTCTGCCACTCTGTTACATATAGAATATTGTTTTATTCTCAATTTTCCTTTAGGAGTAAGGTACTCTTGATATTCAAAGGGGCTAGCTAGGGGACCCATGGAACACAGCACGTTTTTCCCTCACCATAGCAGGCTTTAATAAGTAGAGAAAAATAAGAGTTTTAAAGTAACATTTAAAAAGTTACCTGATTTTCAAAAATGTCTTCTTGCATCTCCTTCCACATTTCTAGCTCAAGTGCTGCTTTGTATTCTAAGGTTTCACGAGGCTCTGTCTGGATTTCTGAAGGGCAAGGTGCGGGAGGAAGAGAAGATGGCTTCTGTTGTACAGCAGCTAAACCCTAACACAGGAATAAAAAAAGCATATTGAAACAAATACACTCACGCACATAACACACTAGATCTATTCTCAAAAGTGATTTGATAACATTTAATGATGTTTACCTGAGATGAATCAGAGACAAAAATCTCACATGTTTTCACTAGTCCATAATCTTCTAGAGTCACCGTGTAAGAAAGATTTATTATCCTGTTATTTGACCTACAAATGAAATCAGAAATATATTAAAATTCATGGAAACATTTTTATATTTTTCCTCTTATGTTCCCAATGCTACAGCATTGAGTAGACATTTCCTGCATCTGATACTGATTCCTGCTGCTGAAACTATAGCAGGTTCTATAAGCTTCAAAACCTTCCACATACATGATTTTATTTGATCGCAAACGCTCTATTAAATACATACCTCTGTTTACTATAAAAAGACCTACAACAACTGTAGACTCCTTAAAAAAAACGAAAAGTATAATATACAGGAGAAATTTTAAATCTCACTGCTCACGAGTTATTACTGCTAAAATTTAATTTCTTTCTTTCCTGTTTTATGTATATGTAATATGTACATGCACATTAAGATAACTCATACAGTTTTTTCCTTCTTTCCTATTTACATCAAGAGCATTTTCTCATGTCATAAATATTAATTTAAAAATGTAATTTCAATGCCTGTAAAATATACTAAAGAATTTATGTAGTAAAATAAACTTAATTCCTCTCTTCTTGAAAATATATAGGTTTTTCTGAGTTATTATCATTTTTTTTTTAACTTTTCCTGGGATGAATACATCTGTACATAAATCTTCTGCTGGATATGAGCACTGACTCAGGATAATTTCTAAAAGTAGAATAACTATGTTATTTTTATCAATGAGTATCTCTCTGTAGCACAGAACTGCATGTAGCATTTATCATTAGTTAAATAAAAACAGGACAAAATGTTAAGAGGAAAACAGAATGTGAGCAAAACAAAAACAAGGCTTACTCTAAATCAAATATAATCCATAAACCCTTAGTTACACAAAACTTAAATGAATGTATCCCACACAATTAGAACTCTTAATCAACTTTTACATCTTCTACTCTCATAGATTTTAGAAGTAATTTAAAAAGTATAATGAAATACTATTACATCTAAAGTTTTCACTTAGGTAAATCTAAAACTTCTCAGTGTACAGAGCAGGGCAATAAAAGTTAATATTTACAACAAACAGCCTTAAAATAACTTCAAATAGTAAGGATTTGATTATTTTCATTGTATGCCACGTATGATAACCGAAAGTGCTAATTTTTAAGAAAGATTTTCAAGAACAGAAGTTAAAACACAAAGAATTTTCAGTTACCCAGAGTATCTGATTCTCTAAAATACCTGGTTCCCAGATCTTCCAACTGAATAAAAGTTTTACTAAACCTTCATTCTCTGGAAGTGACTAGTGATGGGAAAGAGTAAGGGAAGAAATGTCAATAAAGCCTTTTAGATTTCAGTTTTTTACTGAGCCTGATTTCCTTCTACTTTATTACTATGCTTTAAAAATAAAGACATGTCATATACAATGCCAAACAATTTAAATTTCTACTATTAAATTTTAAAGGTCGCTCAACAAATACATTATTTTGTCTGAAATATGGGAACTCCAGTTTTTCACTGTGGCAAGGAGTTTCAGGGCCAAAAAAAATTTGTTTTTAAAGGTGTAAACTTTTGTAACATTCTTAGACTTCAGTAATGAGGTAAAAGTTGAAATATTTTTTAAGAAGAAAAATAGTCATTCCCAATGCAAAATAATTAAGAACACATGATAAATTTGACCTTGAATTACTAAATAAAAAGATCCTGAATTTAAAACTGTCAGGCTAAACAGAGGGGAGGGAAACATCCGACCATCCGAGTAAATACTTCAGTATTATATAAGCATAAATTCTCCACTTTGTGAGGGAATAATGGGTATTAGAAAACTAAAGAGCAAACTAGGATATAGTTCCACCAGTCAAAAAAAGAAAGATTAAAAAAAAAGATGTTATGAAAAGATAAGGTTGTAGCTAGTTAATCAGAATAAAAAGAAAAGCTAAGACCAGTTTTGCAAAACGCATTACCCTTGTGCTGCCATAATAGGCACACTTTCACTGTAAGTTTGACGCCAACACTGTTCACCATTAGAACCTAAGAAGCGAGTTTTTTCTGAAGACAAGATGTTAGAAAGCTGGATTCTGGCGATTCCCAGAAGTAAATCTTTACTCATTTTATCCTTATGCCATAATTCAATCAGCAATGGAATCCTGAGGAAGAAAGAAAGATATTCATATCTATCAGCTCTGAACTAAGTCTTTTTTGGACTAAAATCTTTGGATTCCCTTAATAAGGTGAAGATGTATTTGTTGCCTGGAATGTAAAAGCTCAGTTCCATAGGTAACAAACAGAAAATTCCATTACGTCTTCTACACCTCTTTCCTTGCAATAAAGAAACCCTTCAAACACTATTATTCCCACAAATGGTTAAGTTTTAGTTACCCTTCATTCTTCCTTTTAAAATATACTAATTTGAATTCTGATACTCTGATAAAGTAAAATGACATTTCACAGATCTCATTTTTCTTCACAAATCTATTTAATATAGCTGAATTAACACCTCCATTTTATATAGATAAAAAAATGGAAAAAAATAATACACTACAGTCACTCGGTGAATAAAGTGAGTAATAAAAACTAAATAGTTCATACTTACATCCACACATATTAGGAAAAGGCAAGACTACTTATTAAAGCTCCTTCATTACTCACCAACTGTTTTAACAAAGTTCTAATATCTAAACTTAGTCAAATGAGATATGAAGATCTGAAAAAAGCCTTCATAACCACATAAAACTTTGTAGCAAAATGACAAATGTCACAGTCATTATTAGTATATTTGTTTCTAGATTCTCAAGTGCATAAATTGCTATGGATTTAAACCTACAGGAATTCCTCTTGTTTATAAAATACAAACTTTTCAAGAGTTGACTTGAGAAGATATTAATAATATCATACACACAGTGTAGCGTATACATTACCTTAAGAAGGTATCTTGTAGCTGATGAGGCATAGTTGCAAAATCAAATGCACAGTAAGACTGGGGAAGAAAAACTTCCATGTTTTTCCGAACTTCTACAGGAGGATTAGTCATAATAGGAGCTGCACTTCCAAAGAATGGATATGAGTACCTAGAATTCCAAAATAACAAACTCTTAGAGTTTACAGATAAAATGTATAGTCTGTTTAAAAAGTACAATATGAATATTAGGAGCAAACAGAATTTTTAAGTAAGTGATAAAAATACATTATGGTTATACTCTTATCACCAACTTTAAAATTATACAAGTATTTTGTGTTGATATGAAAACTACAGAAATTATACAGAAAATGCATTATTTGCATAATACTACTTCCCAAGTTGCTTTTCCGGGTAATCTTTCAACTACCCTCTACGGAAGAAAGAGAATTCTGGTGCACTGAAGGCAATAACGCCAAGTAAGGAAGATACAGTCATTTTGATACAATCCAAATAAGACGAAGAGGAATGAAAATGACTCCACTAAATAAAGACAGAGTTCCCATTTGTTTAAGAGTTCCTTGAGGGCTCCAGTCCTATCTTTTTCATCTTTGAACTCCTAAGAACAAGTAAGCAGTTTCTGCCGCATAGTAAACACTCAAGAAAAGCTTACTCAATTTATCTCTAAACCTATTTTCATTTATAAAATAATGTCTTGATCTTTTCTGAGCTAAAGAGCCCTTAGTCAACTCCAAAAGGGTGCATTTACGGTACCCTGTCTTCAACAGAGAATCAAGGATAAAAGCATCTCGGATATACTACAGGTGAATCAAAGAGCGACAGACGTAACGGTTTCTTCCTTTCATCATAAAAACCACACCAGACAAAATGGAAGAATGCCTGACTGCTCCTGAACTTCTTTTTTTGTATTTAAAGCCAAATACAAAGATATTATAATGCTCACTTAAATTTCATGTTATATCTTATTATTTGTTATGAAAACTGGAATTTAAACCCACTGATAAAAGTTGCTTTCCTCATAAGAAGAAGCCTGTACATACATTCATTTTCAATATAATTACACATCCACTGAAATCAGGGCATCTCAGTGAGTTCATGCCCTAGAAATTCAAACTGTATCACCGCTCTACAGGCTGTTGTGATTAAACACAGACACACACACACACACACACACATTTTTTCAAATACCAGTGTCATCTCACAAATCTCATTACATAGTTGCAAACTACACTGCCATACCAATGAGAGCATGATAACATACAATTTATCAAATACAGAAAATGTTAAACGGCCAGCATTTTTAATAACTTAAAATGAACCTAAGACAGAACGTGTAGTCCTTTTATTTTTCAATTTCATAGTCTTTCCCCTTTTCTTTGCCAAGTGAACTACTAGCCTTCCTCACATACAGACTTATTTCAGAATCTGTCCTTCACTAGGTCGACCTCTTTGTTTATAGTATACACACAGTGTAGTGTATGTACCCCCTAATGTACCCCATGTCTCCCTAATCCCAGGCACACTTCTGGCACAGTGGAGGCACTTCACGATTAAACAAATGGTTTCTATGGCAAAAAGGAAACACAAAAGCTAATATTAGTGCTTTTCAAGTGGGTTGTATAAGGCTTCCCCTTCAGGGCATCTAATTTTGGATCATCCCTGTTTCTATGCTTCTGGCCACCATCCTCGTTAGGTATTCTAAGATCAGGTTTCCCCCGTACAACAGAAGAGTGATCTCAGTAAAGGAACAGAGGGAGAAAAGACAAAAACAAAAACTGAGGTAAAGAATAAGTAATAATTCTATTTCTAAAAATAATTTTAAGAGATGTTACACAAACTTGGAGGAAAACTATAGCTGTGAGAGAAAACTTTTCTAGCCTTCGATATTCGAATAAAAACATTTCAGCAATGACTCTCAGCCTCTAACAGGTAAAATGCAGAGCTTAAGCTGCAATGGAAAGACGTCCATTCTATGAATTCACAATCACACTGTGCTGGGTCTCTCTGACTCTGTCCATTATTCACATCAAAGCTCGGAGGATTCTGGAAACAACTTCATAAGAAGTCAAAGAATTGAAAAATTAGATCCAAGTATGAGTTGATTTATGCATCTGAAAAGTAAGTATGCTTCAAATAACAGCAGGAAGCAATGTGCAGTCCCTGACATTCCCAGGAATGGCAATCCAAGGTGACAGAAAAAATTCCCTCACTTTAATCACATAAAGACCAATAACTTTATTACAAATGCTGCTGTTTGCTCCAAAGAAATTTATAAGAAACTAAATACTCCAAACTAAAACACATTATTGTATTATATTTAATTTCTATCTCAGCCACAAAAGTCTACGAAAACATAATATTACTAAAAATAAACTACTGTATAAAGCCATTTAACTGAATGAAATATATATTTCAATTTTTTATATTAAACAGTGTGGACACATTCCACTTACAGTTCATTAAGTTTGGTTTTTAGAGTCACAGCTACAAAACCTAGGTTTTGGGAATACAACCTCCCATTATAACACAGTTTTTACAGAAAAATCAGATACCTTCCATTATTCTGACCTGTGGCACCATTTCCAGAAACACATTTTATGTTCAAGAGTCACATTTTAAATAGGACCACTAATAAACTATTATCAATACTTACAATTATTACACTAGAACAGGTAAAACTGTTACCTCTCAAGTTTGAAGTCATTAGGCCATGGCCTTAGCCCCTTTTAGTATACTAATTCAGGAAATGTTATAACTTCTTTGGTGACATTCCTCTCTCTGCAACTTCCCAAAAAGAATAAAGGCATTTCTCCTCAGAAAGTAATACTCTGAAACAAAATCACATCACACCTTAATATACAGTTGATCGGAAAGCCAACTTCCAAGTCATGGACACTCCTTAAATCTATTGAGAAGCAGAAATGATGTGATGTTGCCGGCACAGCAATCTTCTGTCCGGAGGCTGTTTCTGGAGCACTGGATGCGGTCACTGGCTGGGCCAGTGAGGCAGGTACAGAAGAACTGATGGCTAAAAGAAACGTAAAAATGTTTCTTTAAAAATCTCATTTGCTAAGTTTTTCTTAAATTACCCAAATAATTTAAAGATTATCTCCTTTACCTTCAAGTAAGGAATTTAACCATTTGGTTTTATAAATATATGAACTGAGGCATAAACATCTTAAAAGTGACTTGTCCCAAATTATGCAAGCTTTCCTTCCCACTACAGAGCTGTGTGAACAAAGAGCTTACTCTTGCATGAACTGCAAAAATGAAAGCATACAGTACTGATGCACTTATGTGTAACAGCTGCGTGGTTCCAAAAGGCAGCTGAACAGAACTTAGCATTTAAAAGGTTATGTTTGAGACTTAGTGCAAGTATAATTACAATATTTAAAAAAATAGTTTTGGTTAATTTGGGTACATATGACACAGTCTAATGAAAAGCTAAAACTTGAAAAACAGAGCTACCTGGTCCAACCCTGTTACAGACCTGAGATGTTCAGTGAGTGGCCCTGTAGTACAGCAGCTCAGTGACAAAGTTGTAATCGCACCCACGTTCCTAACTCCTCACCCACCACTACTCCAGTTACTTACACTACTAAATGTAACCATAGATCCTTATGTGATGGATGGAAAATTTTAGAAAGCCAGATAAATATGCATTCACAGACTCTCTCTTTAGGATTGAAAATGATTATTATGAATTTACTATATGAAACAGTAACTCCTCTAAATTTCCAATGTATTCAAGATATTCAAGAATTTACTAGTTAAAACTCCATCTGAGAGAACCAGAACTTTATGAAAAAGTTGTGTATTTATTCTTACATGTTTAAACTTCTGTCACCTTTAAAGTACTTTCCATTTGATGCAATACACCTATTGAGATGTTTTTTCCACTGTTCATAATAGGTTTTGAACTCATTGATTTTGATGCCTTTGAGTGTTTCTGCCATTTTTTGTTTCACCTCTTTCACACTGGCAAAACGGTTCCCTTTGAGGACTTTTTTCATCCAGGGAAACAAAAAAAAGTAGCTCAGGGTAAGATCAGGTGAACAGGGAGGATGCGACATGAGGGTCATGCCATTTCTGATCAAAAACTGCTGAACCCCCAGTGTGGTGTGGGCAGGTACACTCACAAATCACCCATCATGAAATGGGCAAACACACTGAAAGAGTTAAAAAAAAAATTCACTGAAGCCAAGAGTTGCCTCTCACAACAACACCAGCTGGTACACTGATACATATGGGTTCCTGGAATACTCACCTAGTGGGGGAAGCCTGTACAAAAGGCCTGCCCTCCAGAAGATAATTCTGGGTTTTTTGGGGTCCCTCCCTCATATATTCTTTTTTTTTAATTTAAACTTTATTGTATTTTTTTCTCCTATATTCTTTCATTTCTTTTGAACAGGCTACTATTTCTAGTACATAGTAAAAGAAAAATGTTCTTACCATTTTGCAAGTTCTATAACAAAGTTAAATAGATTACAATTACTTTAAATTGATTTTTTTAATTGCCACACATTATTAGTTTTTAAAAAACTCAATTTTTCTTAGATCCCGTGAAAAGTCTCATAGTCATTCATTAGACAGCTGCAAAATCTATAGTTAAAAGATCTGAAACAAATGAACAAACCCCAAAAACTTACCCTTTGGATTTGATTTTGCATCCTTATCATACTGTAAGCTTTCAACTTCACTTTCTGTTGCGTCATCCTTTGTTGGAGGTGACTGGTCGTGAGGTGTAACAGAGGACACACTTGGTGATTTTGGCTCAGTGAGTTTCTCCTTTATGGGGGTTAAAACTCTCTTCTTTGAATGCTGTGGCTCATGTTCATTCTGGGTTTTTAATTCAATTAAAGACTAAAAACAATTTTTAAATAAAGTATAATTTGCAAAGAACTTTCCTTCATAATTAAGCAAAAAACTCGATGTTGTTTTTTAAAAAATATAAGCTTCCTTTCCCAGTCTGGATATTCCTAGTCTATTTTTCTTCATAATTTGCAAATTTTCTTATAGCATCTAGGACCAGAAAAAGGAAGATGAACAAGAAGGAAATATATCCACAGCTGAGTACTAAAATGCATCCTAATGCATAAGAGGGAATACTGGATAAAAGAAGTCAAGCGTAGGTATCCCTGGGAATGGTTAGTCCTACCAAGGCCTATATTCCTTTAAAAAAAAAAAAATTCCACACACCAGATGTCTAGTATGATTTTCTTCCTATCCTATGGTCTACTACCAGTTTAAAAATATATACATACATATTTCTTAAACTCTCACTGTACTTTTTCTATCTTTAATTCATAAACTATATAAAGATCAGTTCTTTAAAGGAACGGGATGCTGAAGTTGATTTGGGGATACAGTACATACAATAACAAACTATGTATGTTCAAATAAATGCCCACCTCTGTTGCCTAAAGAGCGTATGGGGACTATAAAGCACTAATGAAACAAGGACTTTATCTTAGCTCAGGTGAGTCAATCCCCCAAAAATACCACTAATGCAGATTCCCAGGAACTAGGTCTAAAAATGTTCTCTTTTACTGGAGCTCCTTTTCTGCCATAGTCATTGACTATGGGTTGAGGGCAGGGGAATGGTTTCCACTACATGAGAAGACTGTACCCTAAAGCTTTGGACAGTCACTTATAAACCACAGCTGTGGAACCCACAGCACTTTCCAGAAATGTCTTTTCAGAGAGGAGGGATCATATGATGTAGGCTACTGATTAAGAGTAATAAATAATAAACACTTCCTTATGCTAGGTAACTCTACCGAAGTTCAACTTCTGTGAGGAATCATAAGCAAAACAGGAGAAGCTGCAGTAGGGGAAGGAAGGTGACGCTACTTGCCTGTGCATCTACGCCTTCTCTCTGCAGAGCCACAGACACGCCCACTGTGGGGGCCAGCTCCACAGGAATAGGTGCAAGCTTTTGTTTGGCTCGGTTCGGAGGGTCAAGGGTAAAAGCACCCTCAACTGTGACTGGGTGCTGGTTGATTTCTGTACTACCCTTTTTCAGTAATCCTGTTAAGGGTATTTCTGTACTTCCAAGTGACTGGTCTCCACAGCAGAGATGGATCTAATATAAAAGGGAAAATCAAGACAGGGTTTTATATTTTCTTTTTTCTCCTAAACACAAACTTTAAAAGTTATAAAACTTAACAAAAAGTTGTCTTCCATAGAAGGCAAGTATAATGCAGGTATCTTACTGACCTGCAGTGACTAAGTAATAGATTCTCCTGTGATTGTTAAAACTGTTGATTAGGCATGAAGTTTACCAAGAACTCAATTATAAAGCTATTACTTCTTTTTCATTTTTTTTCAATACTGTATAGACATATGGTGCACCCTGTCTTTTCCCTGTCTCTTCGGTGAGCTATGGTTACTCTAATATTTTACTATGCTTTTTTATATATGCAAATTATATCATGCACAAGATTTTAGATATAAAACAAATATTCAACATTTTCCCCTATTTCTAGTTCAACACTAACTTAAACACAGCTCTAAAAAATAAGTTAGTAGATCCAGCTATTTTTGGAAATTAAAGAACCTCAAATAATTATTTCATTCACCCATAAAATACCTGGAGTATATTTTTTTCTTGCTTTCCAGACTTTATTTATAAAGCAAGTGATTAAGAGTAAAAGGTAAAGGAGAATACCCCTGGGATGGAATGTTCTGGTAAACAACGATAGCTAATCAAAACTTCGATATCACCACCTTTTGCAACAACAACCAAAAGGAAATTCTAAGTATGTACAAGTTATATAACTATTCTTTTCCCTTACTATATTGAAGTCTTAGCAAACTTAGTATTCAGATAAATAAGTAATTACAACATGAAAGTACTTTTAGTTCTAATATCAGCAATTACCTGTAACTTAGTCTTAATGTTATTAGGTGTGATGATTATAATGGGCTGGAGAAAAGGAATTTTTATGACTTAAATGTCCTTGAGAATCAAGTAAGTCAGTACTTTAGGTAAGAATTGATATATCAGATATAGAATAAAGTTAAATGTGCCTTTCTTTGCACCTTATCATTTCATATAGGCTTCAGCTTTCTAAATATCTTGGATTTAGCAGAACCACCTCTAAAATTTAATTCTACTAAAATTCCTTAATGTCTCTTCTTGTCTCCCACCCAAAACACAATCCCCATCACTTCACTATAAATAAATGACTATCAAATCCTATAGATGACTATCCAATTTTAGGCTAATTCAAAGCCACTGTAATAAAAATAGAACAGTAATTTTCACCAGGTAAAGTTCACTTTTAGAGTTCACTTTGAAATTAGATTACAAAAAATACTCATTCAAGGGCAGGTTTTAGAAAGTTATCTTTGCCTTTTTTTAAAAATATTTATTTATTTATTTATTAGAGACAGAGGAAGAGAGGGAGAAAGAAAGGGAAAGAGACATCAATTGGTTGGTGGCTTCTTGCGCATGCCCTGACCTGGGGACTGAACCTGCAATCCAGGCGTGTGCCCTGCCTGGGAATCAAAGCAGTGACTGTTCCCTTTGCAGGACTTTGCCCAACCAACTGAGCCCGACCAGTCTGGGCTCTCTTTGCTTTTCATAGTAGTGAGGAACATAAATTCGGAACTCTAAAGTAGGATCTGTGTGCGTACAGCTACTATACCCACCGACAGTAACGACATCTTCCCTGTGCTCACAGCTTTAAGCGCCAGATATAATTTTTTAGTACAAAGGACTGATAACTGACCTACCTCTTTTCACAACTAACTAGGAAGGAGGCTTCTCTTTTAAAATTCTGAAGTAACTAATATGCTATGACTTTACAAGTCAGGATAATTCCTAAAAAATTAAAAGATGTGGCAGAAAAATGACCTCTACTACTAAAATAAAATGGTTCAGGTACCTCAACAATGCTTAAAAAAGTCATCTCTAATAAAAAAAAAAACACAAATTTCTGCAGTACTTACCTGTAATTTAGCCTGAAGAGCCAGGTAAACACGAAGAATTTCTACACTGCTTCGTATTCGGACAGACGCTCGCTCTGGCTCAAAGTTTGGGTTGATCAAATCATTGAAGGGTTCATTTGTAACATCATTTCCCAGTAAAGAATAGTAAAAGAAAAACTCAGGCTGTCTCTCTGGAAGTTTCATGGTACATGGAATTAACTAAACATTTAAAAATAATAATAAAGAAAAAGAGTATTATTTTGTAAACCACTAAACATGCTCATTATGTCTGATGAACTCCAAAAGTATTGCCAAAAATGTTAATGATTTTTTAATTTCATCTTAAAAATCACTAAAAATGTCTAAATCTCCGCCAAATTATATCTAAATTACTAGCTTGATTAATTTTAAAAGTTTACCTTGAAGAGCACAGAGACAAAAATAATTTCATAGATTTATATTGCTTTAAAGTTTACATTTCATTCACCTGATCCATGAAGACATGAAAGTTCATTGAGGAGAAAATGGTCAAGTGTTTTAAATTGAGCTTTATTTCCACATACCCTATTTAATCTTTTCCTTAATCTGCCATCCTCTTCATAAATGAGAGAAGGTTGTTAAAAACTCTTAATCCAGGCTATTTAATATAAAACCTTAGTCCAGACTTTTGATAAAAAAGTGTTTTAGCCACTCTGTCAAAACTTAGAGACCTATATATAAATTAACAATTTCTGAAGGATGCCTTCTGTACTGGGAGTATTCTTGAAGTTGGTAGTTTCATGGCCATATATGACAAAGACATAGGATTCCTGTCCCATAAAATATAAAATATCTTCTTAGAGACCTTTAATGTTCACTAGAACATTGTTCAAAATAACAATAAACTATAAACAACTGATGTATTCATCATCAGGAGATGACTTAAATATATGAGGTCTAGCTGGAAAAATTCCAACCTGGCAGCCAAGGAGAGTGGACTAGAAATATGCATGCATGAACAATGACTTCACTGTACTAGTCAGTGGGGGTGGCAGATGCTGTTGAGTATGTGTACTGTGTGGCCGTTGCACTCAAAATGACTGAGTAGAGAAATGAACCTGCATCAAATTTTGCATTAAGCTTGAACATTCCTCCACAGAAACTATTCAGGTGATTCGGAAGGCCACAGCTATGGGAACTGGTGACTGGCACCTCTATCACGACAACGTGCCCACTCATGCATCACATCTCGTGCAGAGTGTTTTGACAAAACATCAAATCACCCAGGTGATTCAGCTCTCTTACAGCCAGCTTTGGCACCCTGTGACTTCTGGCTTTTCCCAAAACTAAAACCACCTTTGAAATGGAAGAGACTTAAGACCATGGATGAGATTCAGGAAAATACAACAGGGTAGCTGACAGCCACTGGGAGAACTGTGTGAGGTCTCAAGGTAACAACTTTGAAGGGGACTGAGATATCATTGTCCTATGTACAATGTTTCTTGTATCTTCCTCAATAAGTATATTTTTCATAGTGCATGGCAGGATACTTTCTGGACAGATCTCGTATTATTGTGATCATACAGTGTGTCTGCTAAATGATGATATAATGACATGAAAGTTTTCTGATATATAATGTTAGGTAAAAATGTTATAAGAGTGTATACTTTATATAACTGAGATTCCTGGACTAAATTTGGCTTCAATCTAAAATGAAGCCAAAAGTGCTATAACTACTTAGGTTAAAACAGATTTCTCATCTGTGGGACCAGCACTCACAGCAAAAAAGTAAAGCATTGCCTGTAAATAAACAGCACACAGTAAATACTCAGCATGGTTCTTATTTTACATAAAGTATATTATTATATATAAAGTATTACTTTAATCCTGTAATTTAAAATCTATCAGTTTTAAAAGTTATAGGACTTCTGCCAAGATGGAGGCATAGGTGGATAATACTGCTGCCTTGCACAACCAAAAGAAGGACAACACAAATTTAAAAACAAAAAATAACCAGAACTGCCAGAAAATTGAACTGTATTAGAAGTTCAACAACCAAGGAGTTAAAGAAGAAACATTCATCCAGACTGGTAGCAGGGGCAGAGACGGGCAGCCGGGGCAGAGAGGGCGTGAGGCAAGCCTGCTGCTGGCACACTGGGGCAGTCCCACACTGCCCACATTTGCGTGCAGATAAACTGGGATGAACAACTGGGGAGTGACAGAGACTGTGCAACTCAGGGCTCCAGAGCTGGAACGGAAAGCCTCAAAACCTCTACCAGTTAAAACCTGTGGGGTTTGCGGCGAGTGGAGAAACTGCCAGTCTAAAGGGAGAGTTCATTTGAGAGACCCACAGGGTCCTAGAACATACACAAACCCACCCCCAGGAATCAGTACCAGAAG